>JAHUXG010016003.1:0-46464 GCA_020740815.1 Sciurus niger
GCTATATATGTTAAACAAAGGAAAACATCACTGTAAATGGAGAAAAATTGAGAGCATTCTCTCTAAGAACTGGAGCAAGACAAATATGATCTTTTTCACCCCTTTTATTCAACATCCTCTTTGAAACTCTTGCTAAAGCAAACAGAAGAAAGAAATTAAAGGGATATGTATAGGAAAAGAAAAAATCAAATCATCTCTGTTTGAAAATAGCATAAATCTATATATAAAAGACCCCCAAACTTCACCAGAAAACTTCTAGAACTCATAAATGAATTCAGCAAAGAATCAGGATATAAAATTAACACACATAAATCAAATACATTTCCAAATCAGTGATGAATCTACTGAAAGAGAAATTAGAAAAACTACTGGGTTCACAATAGCCTCAAAGAAAATAAAATATTTGGAATCAACCAAAGAAAAGAAGTGAAAGAACTTATTTTAATAAAAACAAATATTAAAAGAATCTAAATACATATGTTCATTATAAAAGTTATCTTTTCAGAAAGCTGTGAAAATATAATTGAAGAGCTTAATAAATATTTTTCTACTTAAAAAGAATGTGAAAGGACTCTATAACAAATACTACAAAATGCTGAAAAGAAAAATTGAAGAAAACCTTAGATAATGGGAAGTTCTCCCATCTCTTGGGATAGGCAGAATTAACATTGTCAAAATGACCATGTTACCAAAAGCATTATACAAATTTAAAGCAATTCCTATTAAAATCTCAATGACATTCTTCATAAAAATAGAAAAATCAATAATGAAATTCGTTTGGAAAAATAAGAGACCAAGAATAGAAAAAGCAATCCTTAGCAAGAAAATGAAGGAGGTATCAAAATATGAGAACTTAAATTATACTACAGAGCTATAGTAAGAAAACTGGCATGGTTTTGGCACCAAAACAGATAGGTAGACTAATAGTACAGAATACAAGAAAAAAAAGACAAACCCACATAAATAGAGTTATCTCATCCTAGACAAAGGTGCAAAAAACATACATTGGAGAAATGATAGCCTATTCAGCAAATGGTGTTGGGGAAACTAATAATCCAAAATGAAATTCACCTTCTATATCTCACCCTGTATGAAAATCAACTCAAAGAGGATCAAGGTCATAGGCACTAGAACAGAGAGTCTGTGACTAACAGAAGAAAAAGTAGACCCAAATATCCACCATGTCAGCTTAGGAACTGACTTCCTTACCAAGACTCCTAAAGTGCAAGTTGTGAAATGAAGAATAAATAAGTGGGATGGATTAAAACTAAAATGCTTCTTCACAGCAAAGGAAACAATTGATAATGTGAAGAGAGAACCTATAGAATGAGAGATGATGTTTACCACCTGCACCTCTGAGAGAGCATTAATCTCCAGAATATATAAAGAACTCAAAAATTAACACACAAAAAAACAAATAACAAAATCAATAAATGGGTAAAGGAAATGAACAGACATTTCACAGAAGAAGAAATACAATCAACAGTATATGAAAAGATGTTCAACATCTCTAGCAAAGAGAGAAATGCTAATTAAAATACACTGAGATTTTATCTCACTCCAGTCAGAATGGCAATCATCAGGAATAATAGATATTGGTGAGATGTGGAGAGAAAGGTACTCTCATACATTGCTGATGGGACTTGAAATTGGTACAACCCTCTGGAAAGTGGTGTGGAGATTCTACCAAATACTTTGAATGGAACCACCATTTGACCCATTTGTCCAACTCCTAGGTTTTTTACCCAAAGGACTTAAAATCTTCATACTACATGAACACAGCCACATTAATATTTATGCAGTTCACTTCACAATAGATAAACTATGGAAACAACCTAGGTGCCCTTCAAGATGAAGAGACTGTGGTAATTTCTCAGCCTTAAAGAAGAATGAAATTATAGCATTTTCTGTTAAATGAATGGTACTGGAGACTATCAAATCAAGTAAAATAAATCAATCCCTAAAAACCCAAGACTGAATGTTCTCTCTGATATATGGATTCTAAATCACAATAAGTAGTGGAGCAGGTAGAGGGAAGAACAGAAGTTCATTGGATTAGACAAAGGGGAATGAAGGGAAAGGAAGGGGGTTGGAAATAGGAAAGGCAGTAGAATGAATGGGACATAACTTTCCTATGTTCATATGTAAATATACAACCAGTGTAACTCCACATCTTGTACATTCACAAATAGGGAAACTATACTCTATGTATATATGAAATGTCTAAATATATTGTAATGTCATGTAGAATTAAAAAGAATAATATAAAAATTTTTAAAATTAAAAGAAAGAAAATAGTTCTTTTAATGCAATTTAAGATGTAAACTTATGTGAGACCCACCAAAATTTAAGCAAAGCTGGAGGTTAGAAAGAAAGAATTCTTAGTCAGGAGCGCCTGATAGCCAACAAAATGGACTGTCAGAGTCAAAAGAATTTCTTGAGTTAACTTGAGACCTGAAAATCTTTCTAACATTTTACATAGGCAGACCTGAATTGTGTTTCTGTGCTTGCTACCATGATTATCTAGCCCTGCTATTTGTCCATCATATTGGTCTTCTAGATGCAATGTGGCACATAAAAAACAACTAACTCTACCTAGAAAACCCTAAGTGACAGAAATAAAGGGCTCTCTACTAAACAAGAGGTAATGCCAATAGAAACATATTTTACAAAACTCGGATGGCATTAGATATCTTAACTAGAGATCAGGGGACATCTATGACAATATAAAAACTAAATGTTGTGTAAATGTTTCTAACACTCTGCTAATGTTTCTAAAGCCTTAAATGGCTTCCATTCACAAACCAATGCCTTCTTGAACTCCATTTTTAAGTTTAGTGAGTTGCTGTATTCAAGGTTTTCAAAGACTGCCCATTAATACTAATTGCTTTGTATTGATTTAATTCAAGAAAATGGTGCTTGGTTGTTCTAGCATGATCACAGTCCTATGTATACATCACCCAGTAATCTGTCAGCTGCTGCCATGGGCCTCTCTACTCCCTTGATGCTGAATGCACTTGAGTGTCTATGTCTCACCTGATAGAAAACCATAACACTCTAGGCCATCAATCTACAAACCAATCCCACAAATGGACCCAGACACTCCACTGTCTCATCTGAACCATAGGGCAAGAGTTCTGTGAATATCAAATAGTGAGGAACAACAATCCATTGTCAGCCTGAAGCAGGTATAAGATGAGACCCCCAGGCCCTCAGCCATCTAAAGAGAATTTGGGGATCAAATCTCAGGGGGAAATGTTAGCTAAGAGTTCAGGAACACAAAGATGGCATTAGAAAGAAGTGACTGAATCCCAGAAGCTTAGGAGGCTGAGAAAGGAGGATGGTGTGTTAAAAGCTAGCCCCAGAAAGTTAGTGAGGCCCTAAGCATCTCAGTGAGACCCTGTCTCTAAATAATATATAAAAACTGCTGGGGATGTGGCTCAGTGGTCAAACTCCCCTGGGGTCAATCCCCAGTACCAAAAAGCATAGTCACTGGAGAATGACAAGTAGAGGAGTCCTGTCCCTCTATACAGTGAATCCCATTACTATAAAAACTCCAAGCACTGAGAACTTAATCACCTCAACAAGTTCCATAAGAGGTGTGTTATTTCAAAGTGACCAATGGGGATAAAGTGGGCAGTATTCTAATCAGGTTGTCTAAAGTAATCAATGGGGGAAAATCAGGCAACATTCTAATCAGGGATCATAAAGTTACTAATTGGAGCAAGTGGGGTAAGGTCTTAAGTCAAGTCCACACAGGGAAAAGAACATGTCCTAGCTCAGTGTATAAGACACCAATTTCCAGTGATTGGGGTTTTGAGCTTCTTTCTCTTGCTTGGTCCACGCTGCTCTACCTAACTGAGGGCTAGTTCCACCTTCACCTTCAATGACTCTGTACTCTGCCTGTTACTTGTGTATGTCTTGATCAAGGACTCCAAGGACCTGGACCACATTTGGACACCATGATGGTAATAGTCTGTTCTTTCTCTATCCTGTGAGAGGTAATATTAGGGTGCTTATTTGGGAGATTTCTCTTTCTCTCTCTCTCTTTGTCAATACAGGCAATCATTATGATAAACCTTCCTCTTAACTGCTGTTGCTGTGTTCTGTTAGTTTGTTGTGCAGTGTTTCATTTCAAATTGTTTCACAATATTTAGAAGATTCTCTTTTAATTTCTTCTTTGACCTACTGTTTGTATAGGAGAATGATGATTACTTTCCACATATTGGTGATTTTCCTGAAGTTCTTCCTGTTATCAATTTCTAGTTTCATACCTTTGGGGTCAGAGAAGATATTGGATAGGACTTTGTCTCTAATTTTACTGACTCATTTTGGATTCTAACATATAGACTATCCTGGAGCATGTTCCTTGTGTACTTGATTCTTGACAGTTTGTATTTCTTGTGGTGATCTTGTCTGGGGTGAATCTTACTGGAGATATTAAATCTTTTTGTACCTGGATATTTAAATCTTTCCCAAGGCTTGGAAAGTTTTTGCTTTTTCTTTTTTTCTTTCTTTTTCTTCATTCTTCCTTCTTTCTTTTTCCCTTTCTTTCCTCCTTTCTGCATGGGGATTGAACTCAGGGCTTTCTGTGTGTTTTGCAAGTGCACTAACACTAAGCTATACCCCACCTCTTAAAAATTGTTTTGAGCTTTCATGACAGGTTCTCACTAAATTGCGTAGGCTGCCATCAAACTTTCAATTTTCCTGCCTCAGCCTCTTGACTAGCTGGGATTACATGCATGTGCCAATAAACCTGGCTTGCTATTATTTATTTTTTTATTTTAAATGTTTTATTAGTATGTTATAGTTACACATGAAAGTGGGGTTAACTATAACACTTTCACACATGTTTATATGAATTGCTCAAATTTCAATTCCCAGGACCTCTGATTTCCCTTCCCTTGTCCCTTGTCCTGCTTCCTTTCTCTACTTTACCTGTCTTTCTTCTAATTATTTATTTTTTAATTGGAGTTTTATAGATATGCATTAATGTATAGTATAATGTGATATATTCATATATGCACATGGCATATTTTGGTCAATTGCATTCTGAAGTTCTCCCCTTTCCCATAGCTCCTCCCTCTCCTTCAATCTCCTTCCTCTGCTATACTCTTCTTCCTTCTAAGTTCATGGAATTCCCCATTTTTAAAAATCTCTATTTCTCTCTAACTATGAGAGAAAACATTCACTCTTTGACTTTCTGTGTCTGACTTTTTTACTTGGTATGATTCTCTCTGGCTTCATCCATTTACCAGTAAATAACATAATTTCATTCTTCTTTTTGGCAGAGTGAAGTTCCACTGTGCATGTAGTACATTATATTTATGTTTATATTTAATTGCCCTCATTGGGCAAGGTAGTTGATTCTGTAATTTGGCTATTGTGAGTTGAGCTTACATTTTTACACTTCTTAGAGAAAGAGCTTTAAACTTTCCATGCGAACATGACATTTGCCATGAACCTTTTATTCATGCCTTAATGGCATTAATGTAAATCACTGCATGTGTAATTTGTAGTGAGTTTTTAATCAAGAAAGGGTACTGAATTTTGTAAAATGATATTTCTGTGATTTTTGAGAGAATCATATTATTTTGTTATTTTTATTATGCTACACCACATTATTTTCAAATTCTTATTTGTTCTTTTTAGTTATACATGACAGACAGTAGGATTCATGTAGACACAATTTGAAAAGCATGGGGTATAATTTTTTATAATTCAGTCCCAAGTACTTCTCCTTCTCCTTGTCCCCTCCCTCCCTCTGTTTCCTTTCTTCTTCTCTACTGTTTTTTTTTTTTTTGCCATTTAGTTAAGTTTATTTTTAAATTAGTGTCTTGTGCATGAACATCATGGTAAGATTCACTGATGTATATCCATATAAGTACACAGAAAATTTAAGTCAGATTTATTCTGCTGATTTTCTCTATCCTTCCTCTCCTCCATTCTTTTCATTCTTTTTGTCTACTTCACTAATCTTTCTTCTATTCTTTTTATTCTTGCCCCACTTATTTTGGATTAGTTTCCACATATCAGAGAGTACATTTGACCTTTGGTTTTTCTGTAACTGGGTTACTTCTCTTAGCATGATATTCTCCCATTCCATCAATTTACCAGCAAGTGCCATAATTTCATTCTTCTTTATTACTGAGTAATATTCCATTGTGTCTATATACAAGATTTTCTTTGCCATTCATCCATTAATGGACACCTAGGTTGATTCCATACTTTGTCTATTGTGAATTGAGCTCATACACAGTTTGATGTGGCTGTGTCAGTGTAGTATACAGATTAAGCTCCTTGGTACGGACTGAAAAGCAGGATAACTGGGTCAAATGGTGGTTTCATTCAAAGTTTTCTGAGGATTCTATATATTACTCTCCAAAGCAGTTGCCACAACTTGCAGTTCCACCAGCAATGTGCAAGTGTATCTTTCTCCCCAATCCTTGCCAAAATTTATAGTCACTTGTATTCTTGATAATTCCCATTCTGACTGGAATGAGATGAACTATCACTGTAGTTTTAATTTGCAATTCTCCAATTGCTAGAGATGTTGAACATTTTTTTCATGTATTTGTTGACTATTCATATTTCTTCTTCTGTGATGAGTCTGTTAAATTCCTTTGCCATTAATTGGCTTGTTTGATTTTTGGTGTTATGGTTTTTGAGTTCTTTATAATCCTGGAGATTAATGCTGTAACTGAGGTGCAGGTGGTAAAGACGTTCTCCCATTCTGTAGGTTTTCACTTCACATTGGTGATGGTTTCCTTTGATGTGATGAAGCTTTTCAGTTTTTACCATACTATTTATTGATTCTTGATTTTACTTCTTGTTCTTAAGGAGTCTTGTTGTAGCCCTTGGTTCCTAAGCCAACCTGATGGAGCATTGGCCCTATATTTCCTTCTGAGAGGTGCAGGGTATTTTATTTTATGCCCAGGTCCTTCATCCTCTTTGAATTGAGTTTTGTGCAGGGTGAGAAAGAGAGATTGTATTTCATTTTGCTGCATATGGATTTTTTGCAGTTCTGTAGTTGAATTTGCTACCTTTTCTCCAATGTATGTTTATGACACCTTTCTCTGGTTTCCTATAACTGTACTTATGCCAGTGTGTCTTTATGTCTTCTGTTGTGTACCATTGGTTTTCATTTCTGTTTTGGTGTGAATACCATGCTGTTTTTGTTATTATAGCTCTGTAGTATAATTTAAGGTCTTGCATTGTGATGCCTCCTCATCAATTTTCTCACTATGGGTTGTTTCAGTTAATCTGGGTCTCTTATTTTTCCAAATGAAATTCATGATTGCTTTTTCTAGTTTTATGAAGAACATCACTGTGATTTTTTTTAATTAGAAATTGCATTAAATCTGCATAGTGTTTTTGGTAGTATGGCCAATTTGACAACTTAGATTTCATCCATTTAAGTGCATGAGAAGTCTTTCCATTATCTGAGTTCTTCAATGAATTTCTTTACTGTTCTATAGTTTCACTGTAGAGTCTTTTGCATCTTTTGTTAGAGTCATTCCAGAGTGTTTAATTATTTTTTGTAGCTATTGTGAAGGGGATAGTTTTCCTGATTTCTCTTTCAGTTGATCTGTCATTGGTATGCAGGAAAACAATTTATTTGTGGTGTTAATTTTATGTCATGCTTCTCTTCTCAATTAATTTATGATTTATAGAAACTTTTTAGTAGAGTTTGTGAGTCTTCTAAATATAGAATCATGACATTGGCAAATAGGAATAGTTCAAGTTATTTTTCTATTCATATTTGTGTAATTGCTTTTTTTTTTGTCTAATTGCTCTGGCCAACGGTTCAAGGTTGATGTTGAATAGAAATTACAAAAGAATGTATCCCTGTCTTGTTCCAGTTTTTACAGGGAATGCTTTTGATTTTTATTCATTGAGAATGATGTTGGTCTTGGATTTAGCATATATAGCTTTTACAATTTGGGAGTATGTTCCTACTACCCCCAGTGTTTCTGTTGTTTTGAACATGAGTGGATGCTCTGAATTGCCCATTGCTATTTCTGCATTTATTGAGATAATCATGCAATTTTTTTCTTTTAGTCTACTGATGTGGTGTGTTACTTTTATTGATTGCCACATGGTGAATCAACCTTGCATCCTTGTGATGAACCCCATAATAAACTAAAATATAGTTTTAAGTATGTTTTTATTATGTGATCTGTCAATATTTTATTAAGAATTTTTGCATCTATGTCCATCAGGGATATTGGTCTGAAGTTTTCTTTTCATGATGTGTCTTTCTGGTTTTTGTATCCGGGTGGTACTAGCTTCATAAAATGAGATTGGAAAGATTGCATACTTTTCTATTTCATGGAATAATTTGAGGAATATTGGTGTAAGTTCCTCTTTGAAAGTATGATAGAACTCAGTGAGAATTCTTCTGGTCCTAGCTTTGTTTTGTTTGTAGGATTCTGATGGCATCCTCAATTTCATTGCTTAAATTTTCTTTATCCTCCTGATTCAATTTTGGTAGTTCTTATGTCTCTAGAAATTTGTCAATGTCTTCATGATGTCCTATTTCATTAGTATAAATTTATTTAGTATATATTTTCAAAATAGTTTCTGATTATTCTCTGTATTTCACTGGTGTCTGTGTTTCCTTTTCCACCATGAATTTTAATTATTTGAGTATTTGTTCACATTCTGTTTATTAACTTGTCCAGTGGTTTATGAATTTTATTCATTTCTTAGAACCAACTTGTTATATGGATTTTTAAAATTTTTATTTCAATTTCATTGATTTCAGCTCTGATATTAATTATTTCCTGTCTTCTGCTTTTGGTGTTGATTTGTTTATCTTTTACTCTGGCTACGAGGTTTTGATGTCCCAGAGAGTTTGATGTTTTGTCATTATTCTCATTTACTTCAAAGTATTTTTAACTTCATTCCTTATGTCTTTTCCTATCCATTTGTCACCCAATAGCATATTGTTTATTGTTTAGTTGCTTCTATTTTATTTTTTCATTGATTTCTAATATCATTCCATTATCATGTGATAGAAAGGTAGGTATATTTTCTCTATTTTGTTGGATTTGCTAAGTTTTGATTTGTGGACTAAGATATAGTCCATTTTAGAGCAGGATCTGTGTGATGCTTAGAAGAAAGCATATTCAGTCATTGGTGGATGAAGTATTCTACATATGTCTGTTAAGTCTAAATTATTCATTGCACTTTTTAGTTCTGTAGCTTATATAGTTTTTGCTTGGAGGATGTAACCAGTGGTGATAGAAATGTGTTAAAGTCACCCAGTATTATTGTGTCATTGTCTACTTGATTCTTGAAATTGAGAAGGGTTTGTTTGATGCATAGATACTCCATTGTATGGGGCATGCATAAATATTTAAGACTGTCATGTTCTTGATGTACAATTCTCTTAAGCAGTATAAAACGACTTTCTTTGTCCCTTCTGATTAATTTTGACTTGAATTCACTGGAGGGGTGCCAGATTAACTCAGGCACTGGTAAGGACTACAGAGTCATGACCCCCCAGAATCCAGAAGTTAGATGAAAGCAGGCTTGTGGCGAGCAGCCTGCAAACCTGTTTATTGTGGGACCAGGTATACACTTTATAATTTTCTTGCCCAATCACAAAGTTCCATTGGGGATCAGACCACCAGGCTCCTATACAGATTTCCTTGGTAACACTAGGTCAACTTGGGGCAGTTGTTTACTTTCCTAGGTAAGAGAAGCAGAATGCTCCTCCCTGCAAGTTTACACACTTGAGATATTAACTGCTGCGAGCCAAGAACTAGGATTTCTCCCAACATTTCCCCCATTTTTATTAATTTGGACAAGGGATTCCTTCAGGAGGACCTGATTGAACAGAACCCTTGTGAGTCTCTTGTTGAAAATTGACCAAAAACATTTAAGAACTGCAAGTATTAGAAGGAAGAGTATGCAGGCTAATCCTAACATTACAGTAGGATTTAACATATTTAGCAGGTTCTATTTAAAGGTAATAACCTCTCCTAGGAGGGAGAAGGGGACCACGACTGATGTTCTAAAGTCCCAAGAAGTGAGCGCACCTTACATCCTTTATAGGTTACTCTCTCTTTTGTTCTCCAGTTCTTTCCCCCATCTCACCTTCTTGCCAATGTGATTAGTTCTAGTTTTGCAGGTGAGATGCATTAAATGAGAAGTGAATGGACAGGGTAAGGACCAAAGTGATTCAGCCAGGTGAATCTGGTAATGAATGGGCTCTGCAGATGCTTGATATTCCAGTCTTCCAGGGCAGTCTCCAACTACCAGAGGCAGATGACTTTCATGGCCTCCGTTTCCTCCATTTGACTTGATCCCCTATTTTTACACTAACTGCCTATCCCCAATTCTGGCTTCATTCCCCCTTTTTGCTTTAGTAACTCTTTACTGCTGTGAGGAAAGGGGGCAATGACTGCTCTGGCTGCTTCCAGCAGGAAGTGGGCAGCATGGGATACGCAGTTAGGAGTTCCATTTTAGAAACTGTGTCAACTGAGGGGTTCATGGTAGAAGTCTGGTTGTGGAAGAGCAGGTTGTAAAGTCATCTGTGTGTGGGTGCTTCTATGAGAGAAGAACAAAAAGACATGAGTACTGAAATGAGATTAATGCAATATTAATGGTGTGGTATCTGTAACAGGTCAATGAATATCATGAAGATGACAGAAGTCAAAAATCTATTACCATGAGGTGAAAGAACTGAGAAATTATTCCCTTAAAAAGGCCTAACAAAGGCTGGAGAGGATAAGACCTTCCTGTGAGAACCTTAACATTGTCCAGTTTATCAGGAATGTAAACAGCACATTTAACTCTTACTGTCATTGATGTCCCCAGACATCAATGCTACTTAATGTCATCTGATTTCATAAAATATCCTTTTATTGGTATGACCTGTTTTTAGTAGAGATCTCTATATTCTGTTACTTAGGACTAGATAATCATACTAGCAAACATAAATTAAGCCTACCTGTGTACCTTAGGAAGATCTGTAGGCCTTAAACTGATTAAAAATTTCTGACTCTGGCAGTTTCTCTTGATAGTTATCAGGCACATTTGCCTAAGAATCTCTTTTTCAACTTTCAGTCTTTATTCTAGTGGGCTAACACAAGCGTATTATTAAATCACCTTTAACTATTGTTTCTTTTAAATGCCCAAGAATGACTATGTTTTGGTTTTAACTATTTTGCTAGATGTTTAAGATCAAGGTGGTCCAATTGATTTGTTCCTGTCTTGTTAAGAATTAGCTTAGTTCCCACAGTGGTCCCTGTTGAGGAACTTGAGAGCATCTTCTTAGCTCCTTCAGTGCCATTTGCTAGGTAGGGTCTCCTTGATGAGATGGCTTCCCTTGGAAGCATCAGGTATGTTTCCTTTTTCCAATGACCCTCCTTTGCAGCATGCACACTGATTGGCTTTTCATCCTCCAGTGGTCACAGCAATTTCCCTGATCGGGAGGTGGTGTGACCCAGAGTTGCAAAACTCCTTAGAGAAGTCCTCTTGTTCCCTGGATTCAGGATGGCTCTGAGGGCAAGAGCCAAATATTGGTTTTTCTTGGCCTCTGTATTTAATCTGAATCTCTAAGTTTGATCTTAACCATCCAGCAAGGCAGCCTCACCAGCCAAAACAGTACTGTGATTTAACTTCAATATCGATATCTTTACAGTTATTTAACCTTTTCTTTTTTTTATTTTTTTATTTGTGAAAACTTTTTCTTTTTATTATTGTAAACAAATGGGATACATGTTGTTTCTATATTTGTACATGGCGTAAAGGCATACCATTTGTGTAATCATAAATTTACATAGGGTAAATGTTGTTTGATTCATTCTGTTATTTTTTCCCCTTCCCCCCCACCCCTCCCACCCCTTTTCCCTCTATACAGTCCTTCCTTCCTCCATTCTTGCCCCCTCCCTAACTCCTAACTCTAATCCTAACACTAACCCCTCCCACCCCCCATTATGTGTCATCATCCACTTATTAGCGATATCATTCGTCCATTGGTTTTTTGAGATTGACTTATCTCACTTAGCATTATATTCTCCATTTTCATCCATTTGCCTGCAAATGCCATAATTTTATCATTCTTTATTGTTTCTTTTAAATGCCCCAAAATGACTATGTTTTGGTTTTAACTATTTTGCTAGATGTTTAAGATCAAGGTGGTCCAATTGATTTGTTCCTGTCTTCTTAAGAATCAGCATAGTTCCCACAGGGCTCCCTCAAGGGGAACTTGAGAGCATTTTCTCAGCTCCTTTAGTGCCATTTGCTAGGTAGTGTCTCCTTGATGAGATGGCTTCCCTTGGAAGCATCAGGTATGTTTCCTTTTCCCAATGACCTTCCTTTGCAGCATGTGCATTTATTGGCTTTTCATCCTCCAGGGTTCACATCAATTTCCCAGAACCTGAGGTGGTGTGACGCAGATTTGCAAAACTCCTTAGAGAAGTCCTCTTGTTCCCTGGATTCAGGATGACTCTGAGGGCAAGAGCCAAATATTGGTTTTTCTTGGCCTCTATATTTAATCTGAATCTCTAAGTTTGATCTTAGTCATCCAGCAAGCTAGCCTCACCAGTCAAAAGAATACTGGGTTTGAACTTCAATATCAATATCTTTACAGTTATTAACCTTTTCTTTAAGTGGAGTCTGTATTAGTACTGGAAGTTACCTTTATATACTCTCTATTCTGTAGGAGATGGCTTATTATCACACGTTACCTAGGTTGTGTGTTCTTGAAGCATTGCCACTGAAAAACTAACAGGTAACGGTTTTACAAAATGAAATTAGCAAGAGTAAAAAGACATTCAGCTTGTATAATAGCTATCTTGAATTTTTGCTGAACATTTTAGCTGTATATTATATCCCATTTGAGGTCACAGTAATTCCACAAAAAGAACAAATCCTTTGACTATAACTTTAAATCAGCTGACATCTGACTCATTTTGGACCCACTCTAACATGCAGTAAGGTGGGAGGCAGAGCCTTATCTGAGGTAAGGCATGGCCCCTCACAAATCTTAAGTGTTCTATTTCTGATGTTGTTCTTTGTCTTCCTTAGTATCATTTTAAGTTTACATATATTGTTTTCTGAGTCTATATGAACATTTGTCAGTACAATTTAACATTATATCCAAAACATGAATCAAAGAAAGGATGATGGCGCTTTTAACTTTCCTTTTGTGTGGCAAAGTGGCAAAATGTTTTTTTTATGTTTCACAATATTAACCTTTAAACAAATTAGATTCTCACTAACCTTTAGAAATACATTTCATTAAAAGTTTTTTTATCACAGTATAAAAAGTAACAAATTTTACATATAGCCTACTGATAAACAGGTCCTGTATTAGAGCCTTAAATTATAGAAACAAATCCCCAATAAAATTTACTCATTATAAGTTTAAAATTACCATTACAGACAAATTTAATTTTGAGAATAGCAGCTTGATAAATTTCTGCTTTAAAGACTTGTATACCTGGATGAAATTAACACAATTATTATACAAGTAATGACTGTTCCTATTACATTGATATGTTTATATTAACCAATTTTAGTTTTTAAAGAAAACTTTAGACTCTGTAATGTAGTACAATACTCTAACAGCTGTTGTTTAACCATAATTGTATAAACCCCAATTTTCAAGAGTAATTTTTCTAAAGAATAAAACTTAACAGACATGATGTTAAGAGTAAATTAGTGTTTCTAAGAAATCCTTGTCATTTTAACATGTAGCTTAAACTTTAGTTTATATCAGTACATTAGTATTTGACTTTAGGAAAAATCTTAAGTAGTTTTAACTGATTGACTGACACACATATAACCAATGTAGTTACACACAAACTTGTTGAAAGTTGCCCTTTACTTACACATAGACTGTCTTAGCACTTACATAGACCTTCATGTTTACCACATAAGCATTTTCTTACCCAGAAAGATTTTATTCTTCACTAAATGTATTTTCATATTTAGAACCTTTTATTTTCTCTTTCTTATCTGTTGACCCCTTGTTTGAATCTTAAAACAACTCTTATGAAATTTCTGAATTTAGATAAATTACTCCATTTTAACAAGATTAAATATAATGTTTTTTATAGTACTCTAATTGAAACAAAGTTGAAACTTTTGGAGCCTTTTATATAATATAGAACTGTACCTGGTAGGAATTAACTCTTAGTTACCTTGTTATTAGTGATGACACAAAGCAATTTTAAACCCTATTAATTCAGCAATCTATAAAGACATCAATAACATTTAAGTATGTTACCTCATAGAATTTAAGGACTTAAGAGTACCTGATGTTATTTAATAATTAACATTTTAACTTTGCAAATTAATCAGATGTCTTTAACAAACACATTTGAGTAATCTTATATATGTTAAGTCTAATTTATTTATTTTACTGTAAAAACAAAATATCAGACAAGCATGTTGAAGAGTATCTGCCAGCTCTTTCATGTTGAAGAAGAGGCCTGGAAACAACTGATACTAGACATTTTATAAACATTAACATTTTATTAGTTTGATCATCTAGAGACATGTGAGTTATTTTCAAAGACATTTTTCTTTTATTAGTTTACCCAATTTAAATAGAACCTTTTAAATCATGTGAATTAAAAGTATTTGGATCCATTTTTTAAATTTTAATTTTATGTGCACTTATTATTCATGTCAATTTTGTTATCAGGTACATACATAGATAACATGACATTAGACAATATAATATACACATAACACAAAAGCGAGGGCATTGTAATGTTTATCTCCATTGCAATGTAACGGATGTTCAAAAATAACCCTAGAGTTTGATAAAAAAAAAAAAAAAAACATCCGATCATCAAATCATTAGCCCAGGTATGCAGTACCAAAATTGTGAACTCGAAAAATATAGCATTTAAGAAAAACAAAACAAAACAAGAATCCTAGAAGAAAAAATGATAAAGACCATTAATTACATTATGAGAGAGCGAGAAAGAGGTAGGCAGAGCAAAGGGGTGAGAGGAAGGGGAAGGGAGAGAGACAGTGAGTTAGTTCTGTGTCACAGCCCAGGAGAAGTTTAAAATGGACACTTTTTTTTTTTTTCCCTTCAGTCTCAGTTTGGTGCCCTGCTTAGAATGCTGCAGGTTCCAATGCAGGCTTCAGCAAGACCAGGTTGGGGAAATTGCTTAGGGTCATTTAACCCTCTTTCTGGTTGGGAATCAGGTCAGGTTTGGATATAGAAAATCATGAAACATTATCTCCCACTACTTTTGAGGAAAGGGTATATCATACTCCTTACTATGACATGTCATAGTATGTTGGGCTGGTTAGGATTATTTAGGGTGGGGGGGGCATAAGGAATGCGACCAGACATGTTTTCTCTGTGGATATGGATTGCTTAGGAATGTCCTGTTCTCCAGTTACTTGCGGAGAACAAAGAGGAGTGCTGGAGAGGGATTATCTTTTCCTATCTGTGCCGCATTTTCTCTGTCATTATCCCAAGGGTGGGGGGCGGACTACAGGTTTTGTTTCACTTTCTTCTATAGACCAAGAGAGTAAACTTTTTGGATCTACATTCTCTGTTGGAACTCCCTTTAAACAGGCATAGATTGCTTTTAGTATAGGATAAATGGTACTGGTGGGACTAAACCATCTCTACTTCTACCTTCCTAAGGGGGGCCATGTCTGGGAGTGGGGTGGGGATCCAAGGTCTTCCACCCCCATCAGGAAACAAATTGGTGGGGTATGTTGCAAATGGATACTCAGGAGAAATGGAAGACCCTTTTAAAGCTCCTTGCTGATGATGACACACAATGGGAGTGGGAGGGGGGAAAGAATGGAGTAAGGAGGGACTGTACAGAGGGGAAAGAGGGGTGGGAGGGGTGGGGGGGAAGGAAAAAATAACAGAATGAATCAAACCTTATTACCTTATGTGAATTTATGATTACGCAAATGTTATGCTGTTACTCCATGTACAGACAGAAACAACATGTATCCCATTTGTTTACAATAAAAATAAATTTAAAAAAAATGCTCTGTGCTTCACAGAGGTAACTCTGGAGGGAGTGAGAGAGGGCAATTCTTTCCAAGGGTATAGAGGGGGAGGAGCAGATGGCAGGAGGCTTTTGTTACTCAGCAGAAGGTCTTTGTTGTTATTGGTATTTGTCTCCTCATCCTCAGAAGTCACAATGGAGGCTTGGGAGTCATTTTCTTGTGTTTTCATTTCATTTAAGCCGGCACTGTGAGAGAAGTGCCTTTAAAGCTGTGAGCTGCAGAGCTCTCTGCATAGAGGGGAGATCGGAGTAAACAATTCTCTCAAAAACAAAGAGGACTGTAAAGTAACCTGCAATGAGTATCCCTAAGCCTAAGATAGGGGACCCATGGGAGGACAAAGGGAGCCTATCTTTCAAGAAACAAAGAGGTGTTTAGCATCCGATAAATCTTGTGGTTAGTGGGAACTTCCATGAGTCCTTATGTCATGACTGTGTGTCTGCACGGTGTCTCCAGTAAAAATCTCCAAAGAGGGAGATCTGGTTCTGATTTTGGAGGATGGATCCCTTATGTGAATTAGGAGAACCAAAATGGAAGATAGAGCCACTGGCAGGGTGGGGGACACGTAACACGAGCCAGTTGTGGTGTGGGCCTTTTCTTAGGAATTAGGGCAATTAGGACAAACAGGGAAGAAAAGATGGGGATAGGGATCCTGTGCTCAGCCTTACAGGATCTTCAGCACACCAAACATGAAGGAGCCCTTACCAAATCAGGGGAGACTTGCCAATTCCAAGGAGTGTGAGTAGACAAGGCACATGGGATATAAAATGTAGGGGTGCCAGGCTAGCTCAGGCACATGTAAGGCCTATGGAGCCATGATCCCCAGACCCTGGGAGTTGGTTGAAAGCAGGCTTGTGGTGAGCAGCCTGCAAACTCATTTATTGTGGGAACAGGTATACATTTTATAAGTTTCTTGTCCAATCACAATGTGCCATGGGGATCAGAACACCAGGCTCCTATACAGGTTTCCTACGTCAACTTGGGGCAGTTGTTTACTTTCCTAGGTAGGAGAAGTGGAATGCTCCTCCCTGCAAGTTTACACATTTGAGACATTAACTGTTGTGAGCCAAGAACTAGGATTTCTCCCAACAAATCCACCACACGAGATATGAGGTAGAATCCTCATTAGTTTGCATAATCCATGTTAATGATATGGTTTTTCCATCCATTTCTTTTCAGTCTGTGGATGTCTTTGCTTATGAGGTAAGTCTCTTGGGTACAGCCTATTGTTGGGTGTTGCTTTTCAATCCAATCTGCATGTCTGATTGATGAGTTTAGGAGTTTTACATTCAATGTTGTTAGTGATAAGTGATTTTCATTCCCTAACATTTTTATTTATTTCTGCTTTTTAACTTGAATTAGTTTCTCCTTTGGTTAACTATTCTTCTAGTGTAGGTCCTTTCTTTTCTGATTATCACATTTATTTTTCATTTATTTTTCATGATACATCTTATTGAGTGTCTTTTGTAGTATAGGCTTTCTAGTTGTGAATTCTTTTACCTTTTGCCTACCATGAAAACCTTTTATTTCTTTGTCAATTCTGAAGGTTAATTTTGCTTCGTATAGTATTCTTTACTGGTGTCCATTTTATTACATAGCATTTTACATATTATTCCAAACTCTTATAGCTTTGAGTGTCTGCATTGATATATCATCTGAGGTCTGGATTGGTTTGTCTTTAAGTATGATCTCTTTAAGTATTTTCCTCTGGTAGCCTTTAAATTCTATATTTACTCTGTATGTTGGCCATTTTCATAATAATGACTCTTGATGTGGGTCCATTGTAATTTTTTATATTTGGGTCCTGTATGCCTCATGTATTTGATTTTCAATTTCATTTTTTAGGTTTGGGAAATTCTCAGTCATTGTTTCATTGAAAATGTGCATTCCTTTGGTTTGCATCTCCAAGCCTTCATATATTCTGATAAATCTTAAGTTTGTTTTTTTTTTGGGCTAATCTGTATTTCTTGAAATTTCTGTTCATGGTCTGCTAATGTCTTTTCTCCACCGTCAACTTTATTTCTGAGATTATATATTTTGTCTTCATTGCCTGAAACTCAATCTCCCAAGTGATCTCTTGTGAGTGATACATTTGATTGAATTTTAAATTAGGTTTTCTGATTTCTTCATTGTGAGGATTTTTGCATTTTTTTCAGAATGTCTATCTCTTTATTGAAGTGATCTTTCACTTCCTGTTTTCTCTCTGATTTCACTCCTTCCATTGTTCTTTAACTCACAGGTCACTTTAACTAAGAATATTTAAAACTCCTTCTCTGACCTTTCTATCACTGCTGGGTCAATGGATTTCATTACTGGAGTATCTTGGTTTCTATGAGGCAATTTTTCCCCTTGATTTTTCATGTCATTTGTGTGTCTATCCATCTAACTATATGGGTCTGAGGAAGTAGAGTTTTTACCCTGTGGACATATAGAGTTTCTGAAAGTTTCCAGTCCCCCACCAGTTATGCAAGACAATAATAACAACAACCAATGCAAACAACATACAGCATTATACCAAATATTTCCCACTATGATAGCTGCAATGTTAATTGACACATTAAACAGAAATTATATGATCAGTTATTGCCTAAAACTATGGAACAAATCTTGGTGCCCTTCAACAGATGAATGGATAAACTAAAGTGGTATATATATATATGTCTTTTCATCCACCATTTTAATTTATATTTCTCTTTTTCAATGAGCGAAGTGAGCTATTGTTTTTATTAATACCAAATTTTATTTCCATTTTCTGTTTTGAAAGGGTTATGATTTTATCAATTTACATATTAGGATATATTGCCTTTGTAATATGAGCTGTAAATATCTCCCTTAGTTCTCCATCTTAGTTCTTATTTTTTTAAAGTTTGTTTATGATGCTTCTTTCCATAAAAAAATTTATTTTTATGTAACAAAAAGTACCAGTGAGATAAATTATGTCTTGGGGATTTTGAGTCATGAAAGGTTAAATAGTTCTTGTTACCTACAGATTTGTAAAGAAAAAATTTCAAGTTTTCTTCTTATTATTTAATGGTTGTGTTATTTAAAAAAATATCCTTGGTACATATGGAATATATCATGGTATGTGAGGTAAGGCAGGGATATTACATTACTTATCCCTATAACATTTATTGATTACTTATTTTTCCCAGTGATTTAAGATGATGTCCTCTTTATACATTCAATTTCTATATGTTTCTTAGTGTACTTGCATCTGGGCATTCTGTTTTGCTAATAGACTAGTATGACATTCTTAAACTATATTGGATTTAAAAAAAACTCAATGTGTTTTAGTGCTAGTCCCACTTCTATGTTCACTTTTTTACTAAATTAAGCACCAGGTGAAATGGCTTAAAACTGTTAAGTTTTCATTGAGATTTTTAAATTTACAAATTAATTTACACAATAATATGATCCTTCTATTTAGAAAGGTTATTTTTTGGCTTCAGTGGGGTTTTTAAATTTTCATTTTTAATAGGTCTCACATTCTTTATTGATAAATATATTAATATATATTTTGTTAATGTTATATACGAAATATTTTCTTCCATTAAATCTTCCAAAATCATTTGAATATATGTAAACTACTGATTTTTGTATGTTGATTTTCTACTTGGTAATCTAATTGAGCTTACTGTTTATAGTAGCTGTTAATCTAATATCTCGAATCTAAAAAAAAAAGAAAACAAATAGCAACTTATACTTCATCTGTTTTTTGTTACTCTTTTTTTCCATTTGTTTTTGATATGTCAAATACATTCTACTGTCATGTATAATTATAAAGTACAAATAAAATTTTTTTAGAAAAGAGAAAAAAATAACAGAATTTCTATACCTATCACTTGATAGATTATTTTTATCCAATTACAAAATATTAAGTTACATAAGTAAATCCCCAGCTAAATTTGCTATTTCTACATAAGTCTGAAAGAGACTAGTGTTACAGACAACTTTAGTTTCAAGAACAGCAGTCCAGTAATTGACTCTCTAAGGTTTACAATTTAAAATCCTTATATACTTGGAGGAAATGAATACATCTTGTATACAAACAAAACAAAACAAAACAAAACCAACAGTAGCAGCATCACAATAAACTGATGCCTTTATATTAACCAAGTTAAACTTTTAAGGAAATGTTTAGAATCTGTTGTATAGTGCAATAATCTAAAATAACAGATGTTTGTTTAACCAGAGTTGTACAAACCCTAATTCTTCAAGACTTCTTCCTGTAAATAGTGTAACCTAAGAGTCACATGAAATTCTCTTGATAGATAGGAGCAGACTAATGTTTTAAGAAAACCTTGTACATCAACACATAGAGCATTAAATTTTGGTTGATATCAGTGCAAAATATTTGACCTCAGAAAACTATAAATAACTTCAACTGATTGTGCTAATTATAGCCAACTGAACCATACACAAGCCTGTTTGATATTTACCCTTCATAAACATTTTGAAATTATTTAGACACCCTATAACCTGTTACTTTACCTTGAAAATTACTTTCTTATACAGAACAATTTTCCTCTAATTTCCATACAAAATTTCTATATTTAGAAATTTCTTATATCTCCTTCCTAGTGGCCAATCATTTCTTAATTTATATTCTGAAACAATCCTTATGAAATTTCTGAATTTTAAAATTACTCCTCTTAATAAGATGAAATACTTGATGCCATTTCTAATACTTTAATTGAAACACAACTGAAATCTTTTTGCACTCTTTGCATATGGAAATACACCTGTTCAAATTTTAACTAACCCTTCTTTTAGTGAAGACTGAGAGATGAAGCAATCTCAAACTTTTTTTTTCATTTACCAATTTATAAAAACACATTTAATAAACAAAAATGAATATTACCTCATGTAATTTAAAAATTCAAGCATGCTTCATTTTATATTCAGCAGTTAATATTTTAGCACTTAACTTTGATAATTAATCAGATATCTCCTCTTACAAACACATTTATGAAGTTTAATCTCACTTATTTTAAATCTAATTTACTTTTTTTTACTGTAAAATCAACTTATCAGGCAAATGTAATTATCATTATTAGCCATCCTTTCTCTGCTGAAGGTAAATTTGAGAAGTAATAGATACTACACTTCAAACATTTTACAGAAACCAACATAGTATTAATTGCCTGATCATCTAAGAAAACTTGTGCATAATTTTAAAGACACCTTTACTCTTATCTGTTTAACTAATTTAAATGGAACTCTTTCTACCAAAGTTTGGAGTCACACAAACCTAAAGGTATTTGGATCCTTTCTCTTTTTAAAAATTTCATTTAATCAGTGCTTATTTATCTACATGCCACATTTGGTAACTTATAAGCAATTACAGACAGACACATAGATAGACAATAGACAATACCCAGGTGTGCATAAATATCCACAAAACTCAATAAGAAACAAGGATTTGTGAGCTTTCCCTTGAGTAATTGAACTATTAATAAAGACAGCAGAAAAAACAGGTAGAGCAAAAAACAATGAATCAAACAAACAAACAAACAAAAAACAACACCCCCAAAACTGGTTAGAGAAAACAAGACTAATCATAACAAAATATCTTTAGAGGTGCTGGTTGAAACATGAATTCACCATAAAATGATGAACTCAAAAAAAGAGAAATACAAAAACTTTAGGAAAAATATTTTTATGGTCTAGTAAAGCAACATGTGGAACATCTTTATCGGACTAGACTATGATTTTGAAACAAATTATTCAGATAATGAAAGAATGTGGGAGGTCATGAAATCCTTAGGTAAAGACTCTCATTTTATTTACCTATTTTTAAAATTGTATTTATTTTTGTTTCTACAGACTACATTTTGATTCATTGTACACAAATGGGGTAAAACTTTTCATTTCTATGATTGTACATAATGTAGATTAACACCATTTTTGTAATCATACATGTACATAGGGCAATGATGTCTGTCTCATTTCACTATCTTTCCTTTACTCACCTCACCTTCTTCTTGTTTCCTTTTACACAATCCAAAGTCCCTTTATTTTTCTTTTATTCCCCTAAACTCCCCCCATTAGGTATCAGCATCCACATGTCAGTAAAAACAATTGACCTTTGGTTTTTTGGGATTGGCTTACTTCACTTAGCATGATGTTCTCCATCTCCATCCATTTACCTACAAATGCCATAATTTTATTTTTATTTATCACTGAATAATGTTCCATTGTGTATATATACCATATTTTCCTTATTCATTCATCTGCTGAAGGTGATCTGGGTTGGTTCCATACCATAGTTATGAATTGAGCCGCTATACACATTATGTGGATGTGTCACTGAGTATGCTGATTTTAAGTTCTTTGGGTATAAACCAAGGAGTGGGATAACTGGAACAAATGGTGAGTCCATTCTGAGTTTTATGAGGTATCTCCATACTGCTTTCCAGAGTGTTTGCACCAATTTGAAACTCCACCAGCAATGGAGGAGCATGCCTTTTTCCCCACATCCACACCAACATCTATTATTACTTGTGTTCTTGATAGCAGACATTCTAATCAGAGTGAGATGAAATCTTAGAGTGGTTTTCATTTGCATTTCTCTAATTACTAGAGATGTTAAACACTTTCATGCATTTGTTGATCACTTGTATATCTTCTTCTGTGAAGTGTCTGCTCAGTTCCTTAGCCCATACATTGATTGGGTTCTTTATATATATTAATATAACATATTAATATTACAGTATATAATACATACTATATAATTATGTATAATTATATATTGTGTATTACTTATTATAATTGTGTAATATTTTTGCATTTATTTCTATGGGAATAATTTATCTACATATTTTTTAAAAACATCCTGAAATAACTTTGTCAAAATTGTGCTGGCCTCATAAAAGAGTTAGGAAATATTTCTGCTTTCTCTATTTTCTAGAATAGATTTGACTATCTTAGTGTCATTTCATACAGATTTGGAAAAATTCATGTGTGAAGCCACCTGGATCTGAGGTTTTCTTTATAGGAACATTAGACAAATTCGATTCTTTTGTTGGACTATTCATATTTTAATTTTCTTCTGTCAACTTGATATGGTGCTTTATGTGAAGACTTGAATGTTTAATCCAAAATGTCAAATATGTTGGTAAATTGTTTTCATGTATCTAGTTCTGTTATGGTGTCTGTGGATATGTTCCCTTTCAAAACATTGATAACAAACATATACTAATAGTTCTCAAAGTATTCCATAAAATAGAGAAGGATGGTACCCTTCCAAAGTCATTTTATGAAGCTAGTATCACCCTGATACCAGAACTGAATAAAGTCGCATCAAGGAAAGAAACCTAGACCAATATCTCTGATGAACATAGACAAAAAAAAAAATCCTTAACAAAATTCTGGAATATCTCATACAAAACATATTAAAAAGAGAGAGCACCATGGTCAAGTGGGGTTCATCCCAGGGTGCAAAATTTGTTCAACATCTGGAAATCAATAAATGTAATTCTTCACATCAATAAACTTAAGGTTAAGAATCATACAATTATTTCAATAGATGCAGAAAATGCATTTGATAAAATATAGCACCCCTTCATGCTCAAACCGTAGAAAAAATAGGAATAGTAGGGATAAACCTCAACATTGTAAAGGCTATCTATGTTAAGCCCATGACCAACAACACTCTTAATGAAGAAAAACTGAAAGAATTCCATCTAAAAACTGGAACAAGACTGATATCCCCTCTTTCACCACTTCTATTCAACATTGTCCTTGAAACACTAGCCAGAGTAATTAGACCAAAGAAATTAAAGGGATATGCATAGGAAAAGGACTTGCTGATGACATGATTCTATATGTAGAGGATTCAAAAAAAAATTCACCAGAAAACTTCTATAGCTAAAAAATTAAATCAGCAAAGTAGCAGGATATAAAATCAGTATGCATAAATCTAATGCATTTATATTCACAAGTGATAAATCCTGTGAAAAAGAAATTAGGAAAACTACCCTTTTCACAATAACCTCAAAAAAAAAAAAACTTGGGAATCAATCTAACAGAAGACGGGAAAGAACTCTATAATGAAAACTACAGAACACTGAAAAAAGAAATTGAAGAAAACCTTAAAAGATGGAAAGATCTCCCACAATCTTGGATAGGCAGAATTAATATTGTCAAAATGGCCATACTACCAGAGACTCTATACAGATTCAGTGCAATTCCAATAAAAATTCTAATGATATTCCTCATAGAAATAGAGAAAACAATTATGAATTTCATCTGGAATAATTGAAGGCCCATAATAGTTAAAGCAATCCTGAGCAGAAAGAGTGATGCAGGAGGTATCACAATACCAGACCTTAAACTATAGCACATTAACAACAGAAGGCATGATATTGGCACCAAAATAGACAGGTAGACAAATGATACAGAATAGAAGACACAGAGTCAAAACCACATAAAACATGGTTATCTCAAACTAGAAAAAGTTGTCAAAAACATACAATGAAGAAAAGATAGGCCCTCCAACAAAAGGTGGGAAAACTGGAAATCTATATTCAGTAAAATAAAATTAAATCCCTATCCCCCACCCTGCACAAAACTACACAAAATGGATCAAGGATCTAGGAATTTGACCCAAGACTGTTCAGCAATAGAAGAAAAAGTAGGCCCAAATCTTCAAGTTGGTGTAGGACCAGACTTCCTTAACAAGGCTCCCACAGTGCAAGAAATAAAAGCAAGAATCAATAAATGGGATGGTTTTAAACTAAAGATCTTTTTCTCATTCAAGGAAAAAACAATAATGTGAAAAGAGAGCCTACGGAGTATGAGAAAGTCTTTTCCACACCCACTTCAGATAGAGCACTAATTTTCAAAATTTATAAAGAACTTTAAAAACTTTATACAAAAAATACAGAGAACCCAATCAACAAATGGGCTAAGGAATTGAGCAGACACTTGACAGAAGAAGAAATACAAGGAATCAACAAACATATGAAAAAGTGCTTATCATCTCTAGTAATTAGAGAAATGCAAATCAAAACCATCCTAAGATTTCATCTCACACCAATTAGAATGGCTCTTATCAAGAATACAAGCAATAATAGGTGTTTGAGTTGAATGTGGGGAAAAAGGTATGCTCATCCATTGCTGGTGGAATTGCAAATTGGGGCAGTCACGCTGGAAAGCAGAATGGAGATTCCTCAGAAAACTTGGAATGGATCCACCATTTGACCCAGTTACCTCATGCCTCAGTTTATACCCAAAGGACTTCAAATCAGCATACCACAGTAACACACTCACATCAATATTTATAGTTGTCCAGTTCACAATAGCTACATTGTGAAACCAACCTAGATGCCCTTCAATAGAGGAATGGATAAAGAAACTTTGGTATATATACACAATGAAATATTATTCAGCCATAAGAAAAGGGGACAAAATTACTAAGACATTTATTGGGTAGATGGATGGAGTTGGAGAATAATAAATGCTTTGATTGATACAACCCACAAAAAAGCAAAGGCCAATCTTTTTCACTAGAAAGAGTGGGGTGAGGTGGCAAGGGAGAATGAGAAGAATAAGGAACATTGGATTATGTACAGGGAAATGGGGTGGAAGTGGGTGGAGGAAGGAAAGATAGTGGACTGAGACAGACATTATCATCCTACGTACATGTGTGATTACATGAAAGGTTTGAATTTACATTGGGCACAACCATAGAAATGAAAAGTTGTTACCCATTTGTGTACAATGAATCAAAATGCAGTCTGTAAAAATAAAATAAAATAAAAACATTGATACCAATAATTTTGATTTTGTTTTATCTGTATCATTCTTGTTAGGGCTTAAAATTTATTCTTTTCTTAAAGAATCAACTTCAATATCATTGATTTCACACTTACATGTGTTTTGTATTTTATTAATTTCTGTTCATATTTTCCACATTTCTTTCAACTTACTTGCTTTTCATTCTCTAGTCTTCTGAGACTAAAGTTTAAGTAATTGATTATTTTTCAGGTCTTTTAAAATTTTATATAACTTTTGCAATTAAGTCTAAAAATTATTTCCAAATATTGCTTTAGCATATTCCCCAAATTTGAAAATGCCCTATTTTAATTTAGTTCAATAATGTTGTGTAATTTCTATTTTGATATCATATTTGAAAAAAGGATTATTTAATAATGTATCATTTGTAGTTGAATATTTTCTAATTTTTTTGTGTCATTTATTTCTAACTTTCATTCTTTGTGATTGGAGAGCACACTCTGAATTAGTTTAATCTCTAGAAATATTTGGAGTCTTCATTTTTAGATTGAGTTGGTTTATTATAAATTCACATGTAAAACTACTTTGTGTGTTTGACTTTTAGCTTTCACAGGTACATGAGTTCATTGCATTTCTGGAATAAAGTCACTTGGTTTTATGTATTATTGTTTTTGTATATGGCCAACCTCTATTTGATAATTTAATCTGTGGATTTCTGTGTCTATACTCACAAGAGCTATTGGTTTATGGTTTTCTTTCTTTAGCTGATTTGTCTCTTTCCCTCCCTCCTACCTTCTTTCCTTCTTTTTTTTTATTATGTAAACAAGTAGGATACATATTTGTTTCTCTGCTGTACATAGTAAAGGCATGTATTTGTGTAATCATATTAAATTTACATAGGGTAATGATGTTTGATTCATTCTTATGGTACATACTTCTCCCCCACCCTCCCACCCCTCCTCCCTCTATACAGTCCCTCCTTCCTCCATTCTTGCCCCCCTCCCTAACCCTAACTCTGACACTAAAACTAACCCTTCCTGCCCCCCATTATGTGTCATCATCCACTTACCAGAGAGATCATTTGGCTTTTGTTATTTTGAGATTGGCTTATCTCACTTAGCATGATATTCTCCAATGGCATCCATTTGCCTGCAAATGCCATAATTTTGTCATTCTTTATGGCTGAGTATTATTCCATTGTATATATATACCATGGTTTCTTTATCCATTCATCAATTGAAGGGCATTTAGGTTGGTTACACAATATGTGTATTTTGAATTGAGCAACTATGAACATTGTTGTGGCTGTATCTCTGTAGTATGCTGATTTTAAGTCCTTTGTGTATAGGCCAAGGAGTGGGATAGCTGGGTCAAATGGTGGTTCCATTCCAAGATTTCTAAGGAGTCTCCACACTGCTTTCCAGAGTGGCTGCACTAATTGCAGCCCCACCAGCAATGTATGAGTGTACCTTTCTCCCCACATCCTCGCCAACACCTGTTGTTGCTTGTATTCTTGATAATCGCCATTCTAATTGGGGTGAGATGGAATCTTAGGGTGGTTTTGATTTGCATTTCTCTTATTACTAGAGATGTTGAACATTTTTCCATATGTTTGTTGATTGCTTGTAGATCTTCTTCTGTGAGGTGTCTATTCATTTCCTTAGCCCATTTGTCAATTGGATTATTTACATTCTTGGTGTAGAGTTTTTTGAGTTCTTTATAGATCCTGGAGATTAGCGCTCTATCTGAAGTATGATTGGCAAAGATTTTCTCCCACTCTGTAGGCTCTTTCTTTGCATTGCTGATAGTTTCCTTTGCTGAGAGAAAGCTTTTTAGTTTGAATCTATCCCAGTTATTAATTCTTGCTTTTATTGCTTGTGCTATGGGAGTCCTGTTGAGGAAGTCTGGTCCTAAGCCGACATGTTGAAGCTCTGGACCTACTTTTTATTCTATAAGATGCAAGGTCTCTGGTCTGATTCCGAGATCCTTAATCCATTTTGAGTTTAGTTTCGTGCATGGTGAGAGATATGGGTTTAGTTTCATTCTGTTGCATATGGATTTCCAATTCTCCCAGCACAATTTGTTGAAGGGCTATATTTTATCCATTGCATATTTTTGGCCCCTGGTGTCTAGTATGAGAAAATTGTATTTAGTGGGGTTTGTGTCCGTGTCCCTCTATTCTGTACCATTGATCCAACCTTTGTCTAGGTTTGGGTACCACTACCAATGGCCATTTTTGTTACTATTGCTTTGTAGTAGAGTTGAAGATCTGGTATTGCGATACCCCCTGCTTCACTCTTTCTGCCAAGGATTGCTTTAGCTATTCTGGGTTTTTTATTCTTCCAGCTGAATTTCATAATTGCTTGCTCTATTTCTGTAAGGTACATCATTGGGATTTTAATTGGAATTGCATTGAATCTGTATAGCACTTTTGGTAGTATGGCCATTTTGACAATATTAATTCTTCCTATCCAAGTACATGGGAGATCTTTCCATCTTCTAAGGTTTTCTTGAATTTCTTTCTTTAGTGTTCTGTAGTTCTCATTGTAGAGGTCTTTCACCTCTTTTGTGAGATTGATTCCCAAATACTTTATTTTTTTCGAAACTATTGTGAATGGTGTAGTTTTCCTAATTTCTCTTTCTGAAGATTCATCGCTTATGTATAAAAATGCCTTAGATTTATGTGCATTGATCTTATATCCCGCTACTTTACTGAATTCACTTATGAGATCTAAAAGTTTTCTGGTGGAATTTCCTGGTTCCTCTAAGTATACCATCATATCATCAGCAAATAGGGATAGTTTGAGTTCTTCTTTTCCTATTCGTATCCCTTTAATTTCTTTGGTCTGTCTAATTGCTCTGGCTAGAGTTTCAAGGACGATATTGAATAGAAGTGGTGAAAGAGGGCATCCCTGCCTTGTTCCAGTTTTTAGAGGGAATGCTTTCAGTTTTTCACCATTTAGAATGATATTAGCCATGGGTTTAGCGTAGATGGCCTTTACAATGTTAAGGAATGTTCCCACTATCCCTATTTTTTCTAGTGTTTTGAGCATGAAGGGGTGCTGTATTTTATCAAATGCTTTTTCTGCATCTATCGAAATAATCATGTGAGTCTTGACTTTAAGTCTATTGATATGGTGAATTACATTTATTGATTTCCTGATGTTGAACCAACCTTGCATCCCTGGGATGAAACCCCCTTGATCATGGTGCACTATCTTTTTAATATGTTTTTGTATGCGATTTGCTAAAATTTTGTTGAGAATTTTTGCGTCGATGTTCATTAAGGATATGGGTCTGAAATTTTCTTTCCTCGATGTGTCTCTGTCTGGTTTAGGTATCAGGGTGATATTGGCTTCATAGAACGAGTTTGGTAGGGTTCCCTCCTCTTCTATTTCATGGAATACTTTGAAAAGTATTGGAATGAGCTCTTCTTTAAAGGTTTTGTAGAACTCGGCTGAGAACCCATCTGGTCCTGGACTTTTCTTTGTTGGTAGGCTTTTGATGACTTCATCTATTTTATTACTTGAAATTGGTCTATTTAAATTGTGTATGTCCTCCTCGTTCAGTTTAGGCAATTCATATGTCTCTAGAAACCTGTTGATGTCTTCGAAATTTTCTATTTTGTTGGAGTATAGATTTTCAAAATAGCTTCTAATTATGTTTTGTATTTCAGTCATGTCTGTTGTGATATTTCCTTGTTCATTCGAATTTTAGTGATTTGGGTTTTCTCTCGTCTTCTCTTTGTTAGTGTGGCTAAAGGTTTATCAATTTTGTTTATTTTTTCGAAGAACCAACTATTTATTTTGTCAATTTTTTGTATTGTTTCTTTTGTTTCAATTTCGTTGATTTCAGCTCTGAGTTTGACTATTTCCTGTCTTCTACTACTTTTGGTGTTGGTCTGTTCTTCTTTTTCTAGGGCTTTGAGCTGTAGTGTCAGGTTGTTTATTTTTTGAGATTTACTTCTTTTATTAAATGCGCTCCATGAAATAAATCTTCCTCTAAGTACTGCTTTCATAGTGTCCCAGAGATTTTGATATGATGTTTCTTTGTTCTCATTTACCTCTAAGAATTTTTTAATTTCCTTCCTAATATCTTCTGTTATCCATTCATTATATAATAGCATATTGTTTAATCTCCAGGTGTTGGAGTAGTTTCTGTTTTTACTCTTTCATTTATTTCTAACTTCAATCCATTATGATCTGATAGAATACAAGGTAGTGTCTCTATCTTCTTGTATTTGCTGACATTAGCTTTGTGGCATAATATATGGTTTATTTTGAGAAGGATCCATGTGCTGCTGAGAAGAAAGTGTATTCGCTCTTGGTTGGATGGTATATTCTATAAATGTCTGTTAAGTCTAAATTATTGATTGTGTTATTGAGATCTATGGTTTCTTTGTTCAATTTTGTTTGGAAGATCTGTCCAGTGGTGAGAGAGGTGTGTTAAAATCACCTAGTATTATTGTGTTATGGTCTATTTGGTTTCTAAAATTGAGAAGGATTTGTTTAACATACATGGATGGGCCACTGTTTGGGGCATAGATGTTTATGATTGTTATATCTTGCTGATTTATGCTTCCCTTAAGCAGTATGAAATGTCCTTCCTTATCCCTTCTGACTAACATTGGCTTGAAGTCCACATTATCTGAAATGAGGATGGATACTCCAACTTTTTTGCTGAGTCCATGTGCATGGTATGTTTTTCCCCATCCTTTCACGTTTAGTCTATGGGTATCTCTTTGTATGAGGTGAGTCTCTTGCAAGCAACATATTGTTGGATCTTTCTTTTTAATCCAATCTGCCAGTCTATGTCTTTTGATTGATGAATTCAGGCCTAACATTCAGGGTTATTATTGAGATATGATTTGTATTCCCGGTCATTTGGTTCATTTTTAAAATTTTATTTATTTCTTTTTTGACACATCTTGGTTCCTCCTTTATTTGACAGTTCCTTTAGGATAATTCCTCCCTTTGCTGATTTGCTTCTTGTTTTTTATTTCTTCCTCATGAAATATTTTGCCGAGAATGTTCTGTAGTGCTGGCTTTCTTTTTGTAAATTCTTTTAGCTTTTGTTTATCATGGAAAGATTTTATTTCATCGTCAAATTTGAAGGTAAGCTTTGCTGGGTATAAGATTCTTGGTTGGTATCCATTTTCTTTCAGAGCTTGAAAAATGTTGTTCCAGGCCCTTCTAGCTTTTAGGGTCTGGATTGAAAAATCTGCTGATATCCGTATTGGCTTCCCCCTGAATGTAATTTGGTTCTTTTCTCTCACAGCCTTTAAAATTCTGTCTTTATTTTGTATGTTAGGTATTTTCATTCTAATGTGCCTTGGTGTGGTTCTGTTGTAATTTTGTGTATTTGGAGTCCTATAAGCCTCTTGAACTTGATTTTCCATTTCATTCTTCAGATTTGGGAAATTTTCTGATATTATTTCATTGAATAGGTTGTTCATTCCTTTGGTTTGTTTCTCTAAGCCTTCCTCAATCCCAATAATTCTCAAATTTGGCCTTTTCATGATATCCCATAATTCTTGCAGATTCTGTTCATGATTTCTTACCATCTTCTCTGTTTGTTAAACTTTGTTTTTGAGGTTAAATATTTTGTCTTCAATATCTGAAGTTCTGTCTTCCAGGTGTTCTATCCTATTGGTTATGCTTTCTATGGAGTTCTTAATTTGGTTTATTGTTTCCTTCATTTCAAGGATTTCTGTTTGTTTTTTTCAATATCTCTAACTCTTTATTGAAATGATCTTTTGCTTCCTGAATTTGCTCTGTTAACTGTCGATTGGTGCGATCATTCAGTGCCTGCATTTGCTCTTTCATCTCATCATTCAATGCCTGCATTTGCTCTTTCATCTCATCATTTGCTTCCCTAATCATTTTAATTATGTACATTCTGAACTCCCTTTCTGTCATTTCTTCTGCCATGCTGTCGTTGGATTCTATTGATGTAACATCTAGATTTGTTTGGGGCATTTTCTTTCCTTGTTTTCTCATATTGTTCAGGAATCAGTGGGTCATTAAGATATTGCAGATTTCCTCTATTGACTTATAATGTCCCTGAAGATTGCTAGTATATCCCCTCTTATCCTTAAGTAGCATGAAGTCTTGGAGGAAGTTGATAATGCGGAGCTCCACAAAGAAGCTGCCTCTCTAGGGTGGTGACCCTCAGGTGGCGTATATTCCCTGCTAGTGGTCAGAGGTGTCTCCACTTGTTGACCAATGGTCATCCAAAGGGGAACTAGGCTGCGGGCTGAGGCAAGTCCTGTTTGTGCCTATGTCTCTGGTTTTACCATCCCTGTGGGAAAACCTCCCCCGGCAGGAAAGACTCACTCGGTGGGGACGTCTCGCTGGTCAGTTCCCCTCCTAGAGGTTCCCCTCAATCTACAACTATCGCCTGGGCTGGGCTGTCTTCCTCTGCAACATTCCCAGGGGCCCGGACCTACGTCCTGGGCCTGGGAGCCTCACCCTCCGCAGGCGAGTCTCCTTAGGCTGCCTCTCCCAGATAATCTGCCCGCAGTCCTGGAAACTTCGCTCCGCCCCTAGGCGTGTCTCTGTGTGGCTCTTCCAGCAAGAAGCCACCTAGCTCCTGGGACCCTGCTCTGCACCTAATCGCCTGGCTATGCGGCCCCTCCTCTGAGCCGCCACCTGGAGCCCCATACAATAGCTCCAATACCCAGAGACCCGCCACACACCTCCTCCTCCGGACAGCGGCCGGGTTTCCGACGCAGTCACTAGGAGCCCAAGCAACTCACTTCGCGTCCCCTCCTCCCGCCAAACTCCTGTAGCCCTAGGCAGTCACTCCAAGCCCAAGTGACCTGCCCTGTTCCTCCTCCTCCTCTTCAGGGTAGCCCCCCGGGTGTTCAGGGGCGGTGGCTCCGCGACCAAGTGACCCACTGCGCTCCTCCTCCAGGCAGGCCACCGGTGTTCAGGAGTGGTCGCTTTGAGTCCAAACAACTCACCACTCACCTCCTCCTGTGACAACCACCTGTGGCTCTGATGCAGTCACTCCTAGACCAAGCGACCCGCCGCACTTCTCCTCTTCCTCCGGGCAACCCCCCGGTGTTCAGAAGCGATCGTTCTGAGTCTAAACAGCTCCCACGCAGCTCCTCCTCAGGCAGCCGCCTGGAGCCCCAATGGTTGCTCCGAGTCCAAGCGCTGTGCTGAGCCGCCTCCTCTACGATGATCCCAGTTGTCCGTGTTTACCGCTCCAGCGGAGGGAGGGGCGTCTCGCCGGGTGACTCCACTTCACAAATTCCCTGCGTTCCAGGGCTACCGCCCCATCCGGGACGCCTCCCCAACGGGAGAGACTCACCCGGCGGCTTTGAGTTGGTCCCAGGTCTCTCACTATCTCCTCTTTTGAATCCTGCGTCCTCTTGCTTTTATTTTAATGCTTGGATTTTATCAGTGAACAGAACAGACAAATGTCTCTGCCTTTGTGTAGTTTATGTGGGGTGGCCATGCAGGGAGAAACAAAGAGTATTGGGGACTGGGGCATTGGGAGTGCCAGCGGGTAGGTCGCAGAATTAAAAAAAAATTAATCAGAAAAAGCTCAGTGGAAAGGTAACATTTGAGTAGAGATCTCAAAAAGTAGAGTAGATGGCCATATGGACAAGAGGGGGAACAGTATCCATGTCAGCCCAGTGAAAAGGTCCTGAGGCATGAGTAGGCCTGTGTGTGGAGGAACACCGAGGAGGGCACTATGGAGTAGGAGTAGGAGGAGACAGCAGTTGAGATCAGAGAGGTAATGGAGTCAGACCATGTAAGACATTATTATCATTAAGATTTACCGAGTTCTTAGGCTTTTAAGTTGTATTTTATACCGCTGTTGCATTTAGTCACCACCTCAACCATAAGCAACAGGTATAATTATTGTCCCTCTTTTTCAGATGAGAGAACAAGTTCAGACAAATTCAAAAGCTTACTTGAAGATAAACTGCTATGAAGTGTCATGTTCAGGACTTAAATCCAAGCCTGTGATTCCAGCATAAAATTCACCCCTATGCTGTTCTGTGCTTATACTGAAAGAGAACCCAGGGAAGGCTTTGAACCCACCCTTGAGCCACTGCTTTGGAAAGAGAACAAAAACAAGGGGGCAGAACCCCACTGAGGAAAGAGGAGCCACAGGGTGGGAGCTGGTTGCCCTTCTTGTGGTTAGTTTTGGGGATTCTGTGGTGTGTTTCTCCAAGGCAGGCATATTCCCAAGTATGTACCAGGAGGTAAAAACTGAGCTGAAATCGGAAGGGAGGTAAAAGGAAGCAAGGCTTTGAGGCCAAAGAAGTGTGAAGCTGTATGGAGTGTGACAACCACATACTGCACCGTGCGCCAGCCACCTCTCAGCAGGTGATCACCTAAGGAAGTGAGCTTCCTTAGTCTCTCAGAAAGAGCTGGCTGAGGATTGCAATTTCCTCTGTTTAGTAGCCTGACTGGGAGTGAGAAAGTCTCAGAAAGCAGTTGGAGGGAGGGAAGCTGGTGCCTTTGTTCCAGCCCAGCCGTGACTAACGGCCTGCTGGAAAGTACATACAGCTTATCTTTCCACCTTCCATCCTGGCAGCAAACATGTGTTCCCATGGAGGAGCAGATCTAAAACACAGCACTCAAGGAAGCTCTTAAAGCATTCTCCTGTTACTAAGATGTAACTGGACTGAATGCTCCAGTTGTCTCTCTCTGTTCTTCCACAGCCAAAGTTCAATGATACCTACTAAGGGCCAGGCATTGCTCTAGGCGTGCGGCAGTGGAGAAAATGCACAAGGTCCCTGCTCACATAGGGCAAGAAGTGGGGACAAACAAAAGCTGGGCTCAGTGACCCCCCTGGAATCCCAGCAGCTTGGGAGGCTGATGCAGGGTCGAGAATTCAAAGGCAGCCACAGCAAAAGTGAGACCGTGTCTCTAAATAAAACACAAAAAATAGGCCTGGGGATGTGACTCAGTGGTGGAGTGACTTTGAATCCCGCCTCCCCCCCAAATAATCAAAACCCCAATATCAAACAATAGTAAGCTCTGTGTATAGATGTAAAAGTGTGCTAGCCTGAACGTTCTCTCTGATATGTGGTAATGGGGAGGCAATGGGGAGGGAGGAGGGAAGGTTCACTGGATTGGATGGGAGCATGGAATGGGAAAGACAGTAGAATGAATAGGCCCTACCTTTCCTGTGTTCATGTATGCATACATGACCAGTGTGACTCCACATCATGTACAACCACAAGAACGGGCAGTCATACTCCAGGTATATATAATATGTCAAAGTGCACTCTGTTGTGATGGATAGCTAAAAAGGACAAATTTTAAAAAGATTTAAAAAAATAAAGTGTGGTGGCCTAGAGTGTGAATGAGCAGCTTCTTTAAATTGCTTGATTGGGAAAGCCTCTTTGAAGAGTCTTCCCATGTTGCTAGTGTTTGCAAGTCAAAATATTCAGTCTTTTAATGTTGTGCAAATCCATAATGTTACTTATGTTGATATGTCATTGTTTGGGGAGCAACATTTTCTGGTAGGTGGATGGGTCCTGCAAATGTCTAGATAATGATAGATAAATCCTCCTAAAAAGATGATCCTAAAATGATCTGCAAAGGAATAGGAGTGTGAAGTGGGCTTACTATATACAAAGGATTCTTCCCAGCAAGGGCAAGAGAAGGCTAATGCATCTGCTGTTGATGCTGATGTCAATGATGATGATTTTAAAGGAGGAGCATCCAGCTTGAAGAAAGGACTCCTTATGCCCAGTGGGACATCCTGTTCTAAGACAACCTTAGATACCTCCATTAGGGACAGGGCAGATCTGTCATGCCTTTCCTTTCTCTATCACACAGAAAACAAAGAGGGCAGCACTTAGTATCTTTAGACCATGGTAAAATAACCCCTTGTCCCAAAGGTAAAGCAAGGCTGGTACTATTGAAAAGCAACAAAAGGGAAAACTGAAGGGCACAAGATGTAAGGTGATATTAGGATGCCAAATCATAGGGTGCAGATCAAAACAGCAGCCGCTGAGGACTGCCCAGTCCTTAGCACTAAGGAGAAAAGGCACCAAGGACTGCCCTTAACAAACCGCTTGGTTGCCCTGTTGAGAGAGGATCAGTGTCTAAATGGCTCAACTACACAGATTTGAAATGAATGGAAGGAGGGGCTGAGTTTTCTTCTTCTGTGGCTCATCTGGATGTTAAAGCTGCATCCTTCAGGAACAATATTTCTTAGTGCCTTTGGAGAGACAAGAAATTTATTTTCCCTCTATATCCTAATCCTCATCTCCGTTATTATTATCACATCTGCTCTTTCTATAACCGATTGCAGGAAAACACAATGAACCATTTGTGGAACACCTACAAATGCTCCACGTTCCAGGCACAGTGCGCTCCTGGATTCTATATTATAACATGGATTTCTAACCCAAAGACCAACTGGAGATGTTTAGTAATCTGCATGGCACAGTTTTAACATAAAACTGTTAGAATTATTTTCACCAAAGTAGCATATTTAGAGAATATTCTTGACTTATCCTGGTGATGTATAATCACTCCTAAATACATGAGCATTCCAGGAAGAGTAGTGAACAGTAGCATGTTCCCCCGGTTCCAGTATGGCCATCAGAATATTCACCATACTCACACTTCACTGAATCACTGGTGTATGCAGTGTTTTTTCCAAGCCTGGCCTGGTTAGTTTTCATTATTTATATTTATTGTATATTCCTGATTCTAAAAGTAATGCCTATTTATTACAGTAAAATTAGAAAAATACATAATCAATACAGAATTTTAATATTAGTTTTATAATAGGAAGCACATTTTAGTACACAGTAGTCCCCCCTTGTCTGTGGGGAATATGTTCCAAGATTCCCAGTAGATGCTTGAAACCACAGATAATAGTAAAACCTACATATACAGCTTTTCCTACACATCCATGTCTATGATAAAGTTGAGAACTTCATCTTTTCACTTAGAGGAAACATTTTAAGGCTTCTCTTTGGTATATGTGAATTGCCAGTGTTGCACTTGGGGGCCATCAATTCTTGCTATCTTGGCACAACTTTTACAGTCCAAAGTCACAAACAGAAGGGCAAGACTACTACCTATGTCCCCAACTCTCCGTCTTTTCCCTGCACCCTCCCGGTGTTTCTCTTCATTCACATCTATGCACTTCTTTTCTCTTGTAAGCAGATTTTCCCCACTGAGAGCAGCTAGGTTTAGGTTCACACTGCACCTTTTGCTCTGCATTTCAGTTCTGTTACGTTCGGACATGAGGAAGGCCCCTTCACCCACCCAAGCTCCTGTTAACGCGGGAACATTCAGAGGTGAACAATTAGATCGTGAGAGCTGGAACGTAATCAGTCCATCCTAGTCTGAACGGACTAACTGGGTGGTGGCTGTATATAGGTGGGGTGTGGCTGGAGGAGGTGGGTCACTGGGGCCATGACCTGGGAGGGTGCATATTCCCTGTTCCTTCTTGCCTCTTTCTGTCTCTCTGTTTCCTGGCCACCGTGAGCGGAATAGCACTCCTCCACTGAGACCTGCTGCTATGATGTGCTGCCTCACCTCAGGCCCAGAGTTATGGTGCTGGTCTACCATAATGAGTGAACCTCTGCCATGGTGAGTCCAAACTAAACTTACCCTCCTCTAAGTTGTCCTTGTCAGGTATTTTGGTCACAGTAACGAAAAGCTAACTAACACAGTTCCCTCCAAACTCCTCTCCCCTCCAGAGGTGCTCGGTTTACTGGCTCCTGTTATCAACCCCTCTTAGGCCTTTCTTTCCTGTAGGGAATTTGAAGGAACAGAGATAAAGAGATGTTAGTGGGAGCAGGCATGCAAGGTGAATAGGACTTGCTTATTAATACCTTTCAACAAAGACTGGTTTGAGGCAAAATAATAATTCTATTCTGCAAATAAGTGTAAACTTTAAAATATATACATGTCAGTCTCCAAAATCTGCCTTCTACATAGATATTATGTAGGGCAATGAGAATATGGTAGCCCCAGTTATAGTTTGAGTGTTAAATGTTCCCAAAGGACCATGCAGTAAAGTCTTGGTGCCCAGAGTGGCCTTATTAGGAGGTGGTGGAATCTTTGGGATGTGGGTTCTAGGGGGAGACCCTTAGATTATTGAGGTATACCCTCAAAGGAGAAGAGTCCCCAGTCTCTTCTCTCTTTGCTTCCTGGCCATGAGGTGAGCAGTTTCGCTCCACCACACATTCCTGCCATGATGTGCTGCAGCCTTATCACAGGCCCAAAAGCAATGGGGTCAATCAATCATGAATTAAAATCTCCAAATCTGTAATCTTTTCTATTTTAAGTTAATTGTCTCTGGTATTTCATTATAGTAATTGCAAAACTGACAATTTCATAAAGACTTTTTGGAAGAGTGTAGTCAATTTGTTATAGAATTCTTTATTTCAAAACAACTGATTTGTTTTAGTAAGCTTTTTCACTGCTGTGTCTACAAGATCTGAACAAAACAATTGTAGAGGAGGAAAAGTTTATTTGGGGGCTTATAGTTTCAGAGGTCTCAATCCATAGAAGGCTGGCCCCATTCCTTGGGGCTCAAGGTAAGGCTGAACATCATGGTGGAAGAGTGTGGCAGGAGGAAGCAGCTCACATGATGATCAGAAAGCAGAGAGAGAGAGAGACTCCACTCTCCAGATACAGAATATATACCGCATAACCAAGCCCCCAGGGCCCCCTCCTCCAACCACACCCTGCCTGCCTCTGGTTACCACTCAGTTAATCCTATTAGGGAACTGATTTACTGATTAGGTTAAGGCTATAACCCAATCATTTCTCCTCCAAACTTTCTTGCATTGTATCATACCTGAGCTTTTGGGGGACACCTCACATCCAAACTGTAACACATTATAAGCCAAAACAACTACAGCTTTTAGATTTGTTAAAATGAGTCAGTGAGGTGTGGGGTGGGGGCTATGAATTGACATGCATAGCCATTGCTGGTTCTGTTTGGGCTTTCACTTCATAGAATATAGTCACTGCCAGTGGGGCTACAGAGGACCCTTACCTGAACCTTTTCACTCTTATTTTCTGAAGGCTAGTGTGAAAACTTTTTTTTTTTTTGTACTATGAATTGCATCCAGAGGCACTTTATCATCAAACTATATCCCTAATCTTTTTTTTCTTTTCTTTTCTTTTTTTTTTTTTTCAGATTTTGATACAGGTCTTGCTACTTTACTGTGGGTTTCACTAAGTAGCGGAGGCTGGCCTTGTGCTTGTGATCCTCCTGCCTCTGCCTCCCAGATTTCTGGGATTATAGGTGTGGACCACGACGTCCAGCTAGTGTAAAATCTTTTACAAATAGTTTTCCTGGAAACTGAGGAAACTTTCCAAGGAATTGATATTCAACAACCAGGAACAAATGCATTTATAGAGCATTGATTCTTTATTCTACAAATTCTAGTCCAAAGTTTTGCCACTAAGTAGTTGGATTCCTTTGTCCTGACACATACTTGTTTGGAGTTTTGACTGTATAGATTTTGAATTTGCTGTCATTGTTTATAATTGTTTACTCTAGTGGAATTCCTAGTTGCTCCCAGATGATATTTCCTAGTTAATATTTTATATGTAGGTGTGTGTGTGACATCTCTGCCATACTTAATCTTACTTGTTAGGCAATTGTCCTACCCATGGCCCCAATTATATGGCAATTACCTTCCTGTATGGCCTCACAGATTCTTAACTTGAGCTTCAGGATGCTCAAATCTAACTTTAAAATCTCTTTCTTTATTTCTTCTAGACATTCTCTAAGGTTATCATCCAATTAGCCCTTCCTTTATCCTGGACCTATTCTTGGTTTTGTTTTGTCCTAAAGCATTTTTACTGGTTAGTCCTTTTTTTCACATTTTTTAATTGGTGTAATTATAGTTGTACATAATGATGGGATTTGTTGCTGCATATTCATACATACCCCTAATATAACAACATAATTTGTACAATATCACTCCCAACACTCCTCCCCCTTCCCACTCCCCACACTTTGGTCCTTTCCTATACTGATCTCCCTTTGATTTCCATAAGACCACCCCCACCTTTCTTTTCTCTTTTCTTCTCTTGCTTCTGTATATGAGAGAAAACCTAAATTCTTTAATGTCTTGAGTTTGGCTTATTTCACTTAACATAATGGTCTCTAGTTCAATCCATTTTCCTGCAAATGCCATAATTTCATTTTTCTTTATGGCTGAATAAAACTTAGTTATGCATATATACCACATTTTCTTTATCCATTCATCCATTGATAGCACCTAGGCTGGTTCCATAGTTTGACTATTGTGAATTGTGCTGCTATAAACAGAAGAGTAGCTAGCTAGCGAAAGATTTTCTCCCACTCTGTAGGTTCTCTCTTTATATTCCTAATTGTTTCCTCTGTTATGCAAAGTTTTTTAATTTAATGCCATCCCATTTATTAACCCTTGACAATATTTCATGAGCTTTAGGGGTCCTGTCGAGAAAGTCATTGTCTGTGTTCATGTCCTAAAATGTTGACTCTATGTTTTCTTCTAGGATTTGCATAGTTTCTGGTTTAATTCCTAAGTCTTTGGTTCATATTGAGTTGACTTCTGTGCAAGGTGAGAAATAAGGTTATAGTTTCATTCTTCTACTTATGGATAACCAATTTTCCCAGCACCAATTGTTAAAATGCTATCTTCTCCCCAGTGTATTATTTTGATATTTGTCAAGGATCAAATGACTATGGATCTGTGGGTTTGTCTCTGTGTGTTCTATTCTGTACCATTGGTCTATGTGTCTTTTTTTTACGACAGTACCATGCAGTTTGGATTACTATAACTTTGTAGTAAATTTGAAGTTAGGTATTGTGATACCTCCAGCATTCCTTTTTTTGGCTTAGAATTGCTTTGACTATTCTGGGTCTTTTATTCTTCCAAATGAATTTTAGAATTATTTTTTCTAGTTCTGTGAAGAATGACCTTGATATTTTGATGGGGATTGCACTGAACCCATATATTGCTTTTGGTAATATGGCCATCTTAACAATATTAATTCTGCCTATTCATGACCATGGGAGGTCTTTCCATCCTCTGAGGTCTTCTTCAATTTCTTTCTTCAATGTTCTATAGTTTTCATTGTAGAGGTGTTTCACATCCTTGTTTAGATTTATTCCTAGGTATTTTATCTTTTTGAGGCTATTGTGAATGGGATTATTTTCCGTTTTTTCTCAGGAGATTCATTGTTAGTATATAGGAAAGATATTGATTTTTGTATGTTGATTTTGTAACCTGCTATTTTTTACTGACTAGTTGTTAAGGCTGGTACTTCAGTGAAGTTTTCTTCATTACCCATAATGTTAGCCTGGTTAGTATACAAGGACTTTAAAATAATTATTACAAGTATGTTATAGAAAATAGAGAGCGGGATGGATAATATGGACAAAAAGAAGAATTTCATCAGGGAATTGAAATCTATAGAAATAGTCAAAAGGACTCCAGGCACAGTGGTGCATGCCTGTAATCCCAGGGACTCATGAGGTTGAGGCAGAAGGATTGCAAGTTTGAGGCCAGCTTCAGCAGTTTAGTGAGCTCCTTAATGAGTTAGTGAGAGCTTGTCTTCAAATAAAAATATAAAGGACTAGAGATGTACCTCAGTGCTCCTAGGTTCATTCAGCCCCCAGTATAAAAAAAAAAAGTCCAAAGACATCTTAGAATTGAAACATACATCTGAAATTCACTACTCGTTTGAGGGGATTTAACAACCATCTGCATATAACAGAAGATAGGATTAGTGAACCCTAAGACAGATAAATAGAAATTTTCTAAACTGAATCACAGAGGAAAAAATGCTGGGGCAAAAAAATAACAGTACAGAGCATAACATAACATATAGAACACAAGCCATCTCACATACATGGAACTGGAATTGCAGCTCCATGTTGGAATTTCTATTCATATGTTATAATTATAATATGGTTTGTGTCCTCTTCAACAATTCGTGTGTTGGGGTAGCCCCAGGGTGCTGGTGTTGGTGGGTATGTATACCTTCAAGAGAGGGGCCTAGCTAGAGGTTCTCAGGTTTTTGAGTGTGAGCTCAAATGATTGTTGATCTTCCCAAGTAGCTGAGACTGTAGGCATGCTCCATGGTGCCTAGCACTAAAAGGATTATTAGTACAGGAGCAAGCCTGGGTCCTCCCATCCTCTTTGTTTCTGGTTTGAGATGAAATCACTTGCTTGCTTCTACATGAGCTACTGCCATTGCTGAGGCAATATAGCCAAGGGGTATATTGCCTTACCTCAGATCCTATCCTATGCTGTTGGGAGTTAAAGTGTGAGCTAAATACACCTTTTTTTCTTCACAAGTAACCTATGTCAGGTATTTTTGTTATGGTGATTAAAAATGATAAATACACCAAATATGAATTGAAGAGAAGAGAGAGAATAGTTCAGAAGCAATACTTGAAGAGATGATGCCTGAGAAGTTACCTAAACTGAGAGAAACAGATTCAATGATTCACTCAGTGAACCAATGAATATTTTAAAAATACATCAAAACACATTGTAGTCAAACTGCTAATAAACAATAACAAAAAGAAAAGTCTTAACTGGTTGTGGTGGATTTGGAAGGTTGAAGCAGAGGATCACAAGTTCAAGGCCAGTCTCAGCAACTTAGTGATGCCCTAAGCAGCTGAGTGAGACACTGTCTGAAAATTAAAAAATAAAAAGGGCTAGGGATGATGTAGCTCAGTGGTAAAGTAACCCTGGTTTGACTCCCCTGTATTCCCCCCCAAAAAGTATTAAAAGCTGGCTGTTTGGGGGGAAAGGAAGATATATTTATCTTCAAAAGAGCAATAACTATATGGTTTGTGTCCTCTTCAAAAATTCATGTGTTGGGGTAAGATTATTATTTATTATTATTATTATAATCTTATTATAAGATTAATGTTGGATCTTTCAACAGAAATCACGAAAGCCAAAATACTTATACAAAATACCGGCCAAACTAGAATTTTATGTCCAGTGAAAATGTGCATCATAAAAATGAAGGTGAAAAATGGTGACTAAAGATGTTTCAGGCAAGAAAAGCTAAGGGAATTTACCACCAGTAGACACATACCATAAGAAATACTAGCTTTGGGCTGTAGTGTGGTCTCTTGTTGCCTGGTACCTGGCTGTAGAATGATTTAGGGCAGGGGGAATACTGGCTTGGCTTGTGAGAGTTGAACAAAGGGAGTAAGACTCAGGACTGACTTTGCTTATGAATAGCACACTTCTGTTTGAGACCTTTGCTATTTCTAAGAAGTGTCTATCCCCTGACTGACTAGATTTTGAAAATATTAAAACATCATATGACAAAGGAATAAAAGTGATTAATACAGTCATGAATTCTTCAGGAAGTAACAAATGAAATAATTTAAGGTAATCTGTAAGCATATTAAATAGTTAAATATCTAGAGATGTATTGTTCAGAGAGTAGCCCATTGATTTGACAAATAGCAAGGGAGGAGGAATTATTTGCTTAGGTGGTTTTGTTAACAACTTCTCTGAAATTGTGACTTGCATTTCCCTAATTACTAAAAGTAAAAATTTAGCTTCTTAAAACACACTAGCCACAATCGAGTACTCAATAACCACATGTGGCTAGTGACTATCACGTTAGCACAGATATAGAACATTTCCATTAACACATAAAATGATTACCCTGGAGTGACATGATGCTCTAGGGTAATCATTGAAAGAATAAAAGAGTAATACAAGACGGTTTAACTATGTTAATAGAATAGATAAATGAAACATGAAGCATGCTTGATTAAAGTATTTCTGAAAGAAATCAGAAAAGAATGGAAAGAGAAAAAACTAATGGACAAACAGATAACAAGAGGGTAGACTTAAACCCAAATGTAATGGACTACACACTTCAACTGAAAGGCAAATGTGATAGTGACAGAAGTCAGACAGTGGTCACTTCTGGAGCAGGGTGGGCAGCATCAGTGAGCCAGGGGCAGTACCACATGGTCATGCATTATAACACATGGAAGTCATGGGTTATGGGGTTCCATCCTCTACTCTTCAACAGACCTTTACTACTGTTTTTCATTAACTGCTCTGACCATTTCACCTTTCTTTTTTTTATGGGATCATCAGAAGATCAGGGAAGAAAATGTTTCTAGGACTTCTTTTCTTGAACACATGCTTCTTTTTGGCTGTTGTGAAGAGTTTAATATGGATGGTTCTCAAATTTATAGTCAGTTGATACCCTCAGCTTTGTCAGAGAGTATCTACCCTGTGGATTCATTCTTAGTTGTGGGATAGCATTCTTCTGTGTGAAGAACACCCAAGGTAACCTGTCGTTCAGAATTAGACTCTTTGACAGTATTTTCTACTAGCTTATCCTTGTTCCTGATGTGTCTCTAGTCATCATCTCAATGCCCTCTTTCTTGTATAACTTATCTCCACTTTTCCCCAAACCCAATTTGCTCCTTTAGCTTCTTTTTTTTTAAAGCATTTTTATTTCCATGGAACTTAATATCAAAGTAACTAAATATTTGCATTTAGTATGCACCCTATTAGAAACTATAGAATTCCCATTGAAGTAGAAAGCACCATGGCCAAACTATAGACTCTAGAGAATATTGTCAGATATGGTTCATGCATCCATAAGACAGACAAATAGATAGACAGGCAGACAGATAAATAGACAGAAAACCATGAGGGACAATTTTTATTGTTCTTTGTATGGTGCTGGAGAAGTGGACTCAAGCTCATGCATGCCAAGGAAGAACTCTGACACTGAGCAACATCCTCAGCCCATTCTTCTTGCTATATATTTTTGGTCCTTTGATTCTACTGAGAATATCAGTATAGTGCAGCACTTAATAATCTTCACTTTCAAACCCACTCTGTCCATAACCATTCTTAAATTTTCTTTCTTTCATACCTCCCACCCAAAACATCAGCAAATGTTATCTGCCCTGTCTTCTAGAATCAGAATTTTTTAAACATATCCTTTATTTGCTACCAACCTGGTCCCAGCTACCACCATCCCTTATTGCAGAACTTCCTAAAGAGTCTCCCTGGCTCTCCTTCATATTTTGCCATTTATTTGCTATATAACATCCTGTTATCCTTGTAAAATCCAAGTCAGAATACTTCACTCCATTGCTCAGAACCCTCTAATAGCTTCCCATTTCGCTTAAAATAAAAGTCAGAGTCCTTATAATGGCATGCAAGGAGCCATGTGGCCCTGTCACTCTAACCTTTCTGAGTTCTCCTGATCTGTCTCTCTCTATTCCAGCCACATGTGCTGCTTTACAAATCCTGGAATATGCAGTCCCTTTTCTTGCATTGTCCATTTCCCTTACTTGGAATCATTTTCACCCAAGTCTTCCTGGCTAGTTCTTTTGCCTCTTTGAAGTCTTTGCTCTGTCACCATCTCAAGAAGTTTTCCCTGAGAATCAGCCCATTTCTATTTAAAGTGGAAGCTCCTCTTTTCCCCTGCCTCCCTATCTCTCAACTTTCCCTGCTTATGGTCCATTTGATATACTCTCATTTTTATTACTATTATTATTTTTGTAGTGCTGGGGATTGAACTCAGGGCCTTGTGATGCAAGCACTCTACCAACTGAGCTACATCCCCAGCCTGACATACTCTCATTTTAACCTGTATATTATCTCTCTCCCACCCCCAGAATCCACAAGAAAAGACATTTTTGTCAGTTTTTTCCCCACTGTTTTATAACTAATTCTTACCTCAGTATTTTGCTTAACTTTTTAACTTTTTGAGTTTTCTAAGGTATGTGAGGGTTGCTTCCAAATTCTTCTAATTATTTACAACAATTGATGTTTTCTCTTTTTTACCCATCTTCGTGGTGATGACTAGGAATCTCATTAGTATCAGTATTATCTTTTCCCCACATCTGTTCATAATTTATTGTTACTTGTGTTCTTGATAATTGCCATTCTGACTGGAGTGAAATCTGAATGTAGTTTTGATTTGCATTTCCCTGATTACTAGAGATGTTGGACATTTTTTATATATTTGTTGACCATTTTTGTTTCTTCTTTTGAGAAATTTGTTTAGTTCTTTGACCCACTTATTGATTAGGTTATTATTATTATTATTATTTTGGCACTGACTTTTTTGAGTTCCTTATATATTCTGGATATTAAGCCCCAGTCAGAGGAGTTGTTGACAAATTTTTTTTTTTTTTCCTCAAGGCACACTTGTACATTGCTGGTGAAGTTGTAAATTGGTGCAGCCACTCTGGAAAGCAGTGTGGAGAATCCTCAGAAAACTTAGAATGGACCCACATTTTGCCCCAGTTATCCCACTCCTCAGTTTATACCCAAAGGACTTAAAATTAGCCTACTACAGCAATGCAGGCACATCAATGTTTATAGCAGCTCAGTTCACAATAGGTAGATTGTGGAACCAACCTAGATGTCCTACAACAGAAGAATGGATAAAGAAACTGTGGTATATATACACAATGGAATATTATTCAGCCATAAAGAATAATAATATTATGGCATTTGTAAATAAATGGATGGAATTGGAGACTATCATGCTAAGTGAAATAAGCCAATCACAAGAAACCAAAGGCCAAATGTTTTCCCTGATAAGTGGAGAATGATATATAATGGGGGTGTGGGAGTGGGGGGTGAGAGAAGAATGGAGGAACTTTAGATTATGTAGAAGGAAATGAGAGGGAGAGGAGTATTAAAAATGGTGGAATAAAACAGACATCATTACCCTATGTACATGTATGATTACATGA